>CM042425.1:26494866-26517366 GCA_023631565.1 Gymnocephalus cernua
TGTGTCTTGGCCAAAAAGTTGCACTTGAACACACTGCAAAGACTACATCCAAATAGCACATACAATCTGCTCCTGCATGAGTGGAAATAGCCTAGATCTCCATACCAGCAGGTGGCGATAGTCTATTCGTCGTTCCAAAAGGGAAACCGGAAAACTGACAGCACAAATTCAAGAGGACAGTTAGCCAGTTAGCACATTAACAACACAACCAGATGTTGAAAGAACATATTTATAGTACGTGTCCATATACGCGTTGTTTTCACGGATGGGACTGCCTCGCTTCCCAGCATTGCACGCTAGTCGGCTTGCCACGAGTTTCTCTTCACTGACCACTGACAAGCGCACACCTTCCTATAACTGCAATGGCTACAGCTGATTGGACAAACGCGTCACATGGGCCAGCTGCTCCCGAATTTCAAAACCAACCATCATTTTGAATACAATCTCTGATTTGATGAAAATAGTTCAGCAAAATGTGTTTCTGAAAACATTTTAAGTGAGAAATAGGTCATGCAGTTGCTGAATCTGTCTTTATTTCAGATTAACAAAGGTCAGTTAAAAAGATTTTTGTCAGCTTTTGAGAGGCAGCAAGCCCAGCCGGCCGCTTCAAAGTCCCTGTGACACTCCCAGAATGCATTGCACGGCTGTTCTCATAGAAATGAATGGTAAGCGGGCAAATGACACTGACAATGGACACACACCTTTGCTGTGCACTAGCAAACCCTAACACAAACAATTCCGAACCGTTTCTGCTAAAGAGCTTAATGGCTAAAAAATAATCATACCCTACAAGTTTTTCCCGATCCAACGCCTTTTAGTCATTTGTTTGCTCTCTTCACTTCCATTTGTTTCTCGTGCACTGAGCTGAACAGTCAGTGATTTCATCTGAGTGATTTCTCTCACTGATGGACAACTAGGGTGGCAGACGCTCACCCACGGCCCCACTTAACTGATGGCCAACATTCTTTAGATGTGTGATCTAGTGGAAAACAACATTACCAAGTACTCTAGCAAAGATTACCACCAGGGCTGTAGTACTTGAGTCCACTTGAGACGTTTTTTTCTATTGTCTCAGACTTGTCTTGGATTTGTTTGTATTTGGACTCGGACTTGTCTCGGACTCGGTCATTGGACTCGCCAAATCTACTAGTTGGCCTCAACTGAGTCCAGCACTAGGACTGTATGCAATTTTTCTAAAGTAACTTCCTCCTCAAAACAAAACCATTGATTAAGTGTGCTTGTTCAGAAAAAAACAGGTATTGGTTTAATTCATAATCCATCTACAACGGGCATTGGTAGCCTGTTGGTCCTCAGTAACCTCAATCATCAGGCATCAATCGTTTTCATTTTGGCCTCAGACACAATGTCAGCGAGCACTTTGTACTATGGATTCTTCAGGACAAGCAATAAGTTCAAGGATGTGAACATGTCAATAGGTGACTGCAAGTCCGGCTACAGGCACCGTAAGATGACGGTGCTTTTAGGGGCCATGGTAGTAACATTGGAGTTTAGCAAAGCCTCGCTCCATAACGCGTAGCTCCTATGGTGCCATTTCGATGCTACCTGGCTCTCACCCGCCGTTAGCATTCCATTGACTGCCATTCATTTTGACATCACTTTGACTGCGAATAACTTTACATCTGAAGCATTTAAATACTCTATTTGTCTATTGTTTATTTCTAAAGAAACATGACAATGTATATAAGGCTCCATTACCTTGTATCTCACGCTATGACGTTTTTGTAAAAATAGGCTAACAATTGTGTCACATCTACGTCAGCAAGCTCAATTTGCAGCAACGCAGTAATGCTCAGCCCTCACCGGAAAAGTGCTTCTAATAGACTTTACAGTTCTCTGTCCAGAGCAACGGGATCTGTTAGTCCATTTCTTTAACTGTTTATGGAGTTTAGCATTGCTGCATTAACATCATGCAGCAATGCACACAGATCCAACAACGGAGCACGTCACCATCTGACGTAGCTAATATCTATCTATCCAACAAGATCGCCACTGTTGCACTTCAGCTTTATGTGACTTAAGTGGAATTGTTATACTTAAAGTAAATAATATGGCCTAATTTGACCCTTAGTCTTGACTGTGTCTCATTTGGACTTTGTCTTGACTTGTACTCAAACCTCTTTGGACAAAGGTGGACTTGACCACAGCCCTCATCACCACAGAACTCAAACTACACTTACAGTATGAGGAGAAAAGAAAAGCGTCTTATCCATTTGGCACTGTTTTGTACTGTGTATAATTATGTCATAAAAAAGAACAGACTTGAAAGACTTACTTGAAACTGAGAATGGGGAAGTATTTTGCTTTTGAGAGATAGAAAAATCTGACAGAAAAATGTATCTGTACATTTTTTTCGTTGGCTGTGATCTTAGAAAAATGTGTCTTGGAAGTCAATTCAACAAGATATATTCTGGCCAGAATATGTCTTGTTGAATTGCCAGTCTTTTCGCTGTTTTATGGGATTCACATTCAACCAAGGAGCTCTTCATTTCCTAGAAAGGGTTTTTGTTTTTACTGGAGCAATTATTTTCACTCTATGTTAAACTGCAGTTACATTTTCCACAAGATCATCACACGGTGAAAATGTGGGCAATATTAACTTATAGTAGCAGTTTTCATTGACAATGAACAGGATAAAATCCCTAAATACAAACACAAAATACAGAAGTTGTTGAAATATAGTCCTTTAAAGTGATAACCAGCAGTAAGATATGAACCCATGAAACCCATGATATGAAGCCCACGGTGGCACACCTGGGGTGTGAGGCAGATTGATTGTTTTGCATCTGAATAATTGAAGAAGAAACATTTCTGTGTGCCTTGAATGGTAAAGTGCTGAGAAGAGATGAGTCAGCAGCATTGTAGGAAGTATGAAAATCCAGGCCCCACTTGTGTTAAGTGTTCTTTATAGTTTTCAGGTGATAACAAAAGGAAAAATGTCACTTTTATTATCTCATAATTATTTTTTAATATTGCTTAACGTTTTGAAGCTTCGATCAAGTTTACACATACAGAACCAAACCACTTACCACAATTTCACTGTTACAAAGTAATTCCATTCCTCCATGACACAAACAGACTGAAATGTGCGGGACATGCACAAACACTACCCACTGACCCCAGAACCAGAAGAGTGGGCTCACGGGAAGTGCAGACATCCCAGATGCATGTTATCCCTCAGTAGCATTTATTCAGCTGCAAGAAAATGCTGTACATGTATCATTCTGGTAAGAATAGCAGTTTTGTGGTCGACCTATTCGAAACTGAATAGTTTGCGGTACGTGTGTGTCTGTATGCATTGGTTCGTACAACCTTCGACCACCCACAATACACCTCGCTGGATGTCTCTCTCACTCCTTTTGCCAAAAGCAGCATGGAAAAGCTAGCTTTATGAGTTTGTGGGCAGCAGAGGAGAAGAGGGGAAATGTAGATGATTTGTAGGGAGACCATAATGGAGACAGATGATCCTTCTCTGGGTCTGTCTGCTGTTGAATCAGCGCTGCCACCCAGTAGTGGAGTGTGCGTTCTCTGGCCTGGCTCTCTCTCCCTGTTATTTCTGTTCCTCTTATAGACCTCCACTGCAGTCCATTTTACATCCACCCCAGAATATACTGAGCATGCTCAGACTGCTTACAGGGCCTCAGTCAAAAGGCAGGCAAGACGCCAGACAGCACCACCACGACCCATTCTTTCTCTTTGTTAAATTGTTTACACAACTTATGAATGCTGGCAGCATAAGCTGCAGTACTTTAGATTAGTGAACTTTGACACTTAGGTGGAGAAAAGAAAGATGACATACGCTCCTCATTTCCCCACCCACCTGCTGACACCACCTGTCCTACATCCACTTCATCTCCAACTCTATCTTCCATCTCACCCCTCTTTCCCACTGGTTGCCTCCCATCGCCCAACCACCTGCCCTCTTGACCCTATGCCCTCTCACCTTCTATAGTCTATCGCTCCTGACATTATTCCTTTCCTCACCCACCTCATTGATACCTCTTTGAAAACTGTCTGTTTTCCTAACAATCTTACAGCAGCGAGAGTAAACCGTCTTTTAAAGAAGCCCAGAGTCAACCCTTCCGATGTAAATAATTACAGACCTGTCTTTCTTCTTCCATTTCTTTCAAGGTTCTATCTTCACTCAATTTTCTGCATCTCTACCAGAACAACCTATTGACCCCCACCAGTCTGGTTTTGAACAGCAGGCCACCTAACCGAGACAGCTCTCCTTGCTTTCACAGAGGAACTTCACACTTCTAGAGCAGCCTCCCTCTCCTCCATCACCATCCTGCTGGACTGTTCAGCAGAGTTTGACATGGTGAACCATTAGATCCTCCTCTCCACCCCCCCTGGGTTTCTCAGGCTCTGCACTCTCCCTGTTCACATCCTACCTCAAGGACTGCACTTACAGGGTTACTTCCAGAGGATCTGTGTTACAGGGATACTCGCAGAGGATCTCTTTTACAGGGTAACTTGCAGAGGATCTGTGTCTGAACCTTGTAGACTAACAACTGGGGTCCCTCAGGGTTCAGCTCTGGATCCCCTCTTTTTTTTCTCTGTACACCTAGTCACTTGGCTCTGTTTGTCCAGTTTATACTTCTGCGTTGAATCTACACCGCAGGTACGACATAGGTGCGCCTTAGCCTATGCTATAGTTTGTTGTGCACCTCCCCAGAAATGTAACTACACATTGGGGTGATGCAGATAGCAACACCTGTGATTGATGACACAAACACGCAAACATTTGCAGCATTCGCAAAATTTGGACAAATCTAGGGGATCACAAGACAATTAAAGCGATAGGAAAGAAAAAAACTATTATGTCTCAATGTTGCTTTTTCCTTAAAATGAAACACGCCTTAAAATAAGACAATCTGAGAAGGAAAAACCCATCCGTGGTTGAACTGCTACAAGCTACAAGCTCAAGGCCAGAATCTGTGATGTAGACTGTCCTACCCGACTGAATTTTAAGACTCATATTTACGTTGACAGAAAGTAAGGTGATGAAGTAAAGAGCACCGAATTCCACGTAGAGGCATGTCAGGGTGGTGGCTGGGTCAAACAAACACGTCTTCAACCAGCAGACCAGGGTTTGTGTCCTGTTTCAAAAATAAACATAAAAGTTTTTTTAACTTTACGGAACACACGGAACATGAAGTACTGTCCAATTTTAACCAAAACCACAATCTTTTTTCAAGCTGGACCCTATTTTCCTATGTTTTTGTATGTAAGTGACTGATGGGAACAACAATCTTTGAAAGTGGTCCAGCACTAAGCAAGAACGCTGTAACCAGCAGCCGCAGACTGGGCTGCAATGTAACCCTATAGGGCAAATGTGCATCGTCAATTTTGTTTCATTATTCAGATTTAGATTATTATTGTAAGTGTCTGACAACATTATGAAAAGGATCCCTGCATAGATAGACTTTTTTTAAAACCTCTTTAAGACCTTTTTGTTTAACCAGAAACAGCTCTGAGATCGCTAGCGCTAAACCTATTTCAACCACACCTAGAGTGGTGATTGTTGGAATAGTGGAAAGACAACCCAAAACGTCTTTTCATAGTTGGGTTTGGGTGGGTTTAGCGAACGCAATTTCGCGGATGTTTTTATGTTTAAAAATAGGATCTTACTCTTTAAAAGGTCAACTTCCTTAGGAATCCTTTCCATAATGTTGTCAGACACTTACAATAATAATCTGATCTTGTCAAAGGCAAAAACAGCACCTTTGCTAACGTAAATAGATAGGTGCACAATTTCCCTATTAACTTACATTGTAGCTTGTTTCGCTGGTGACAGCAGTGGTCTCGCTTAATACTGGACCAATATCAGCTATTAAAATAATAATTGTTGGCATGTATCATCTTTTGATGTTACACATACATGTGGCACAGTAAATTCTTAGGATTAACTATATCTGTGGGTAGCTATCTTAGTGACTACCTTACCTATAGGCCAGTAAGCCTATCATCAGTGGGGATTTATATTTGCTAATGTTGGATTCATGTGTTGGATTCATGTGACATATTCATTTTTTTTAAAACTTTCAAAAACTAACAATAATTTGGAGGCCCCCCCTGCAGCAACTCTGAGGACCCACTAGGGGTCCTGGACCCCTGTTGAAGATCTTTGGTTTGGATGAGGTTAGGAACCCGTGAATTACAACACGTTACACAGGTTATTGCAAAGGAAATTGGAACATGAACACATTTCTGCTGACACATCATAATTTAGAAGGTGGTAGCAGCTGATGTTCCTGCTGACCACAATTTGTCTGTCCTTAATGCCCAACACACTCATACTGTTTATCTCGGCTATCTCATTTTAGCACAGATTATACCTAATTTAATTCTTATTTTACACACTTTTTATCTGGGCCACCTGATTGGTTAAATACAATCTGAATGCATCTGGATGTGCACAATATTCCCATTGCTTCCCTTCAGGAAAACTTTCTTTATACATTGTCTCCCCTTCCACAGGGACGTCAGCTACAAATCCGCAGCCCTTAAACTGGTCATGTGTCTTGATGAGGGACACTTAAGTGAGACATGTTTAAGAAGATGGGTCAAGTGGTTGAAAGACTGTATCTGTAATCACCAGGCCACCCTGTTATTGTCCATATAGCACGCTACATTGTTCCATGTGCTAATTTGTGGGAGGCAGAGACTCAGCTGTTCTCTGTACTCTGTTGTTGTCTTGTTTTCTATTCTACTGTATATACACAACTTTGGAGCAAACGTTTCAGACAACACACTGGTAAGCATTATGGGTACTTTAGAGATGCCGACAATGTCTATCAACCACACCCTCATACCCCATAATCACAGTAAAGAACGCCCTCACAGCTATTACTGCAATTAAATGTGTTTAAATTATAAGATAATAGACATCATTATCTTATCTTTAAATAAGGATTGATGATGACAGGCATGTAGCTCCAATATGGAAATTAAACCCATTGTCCATGTAACCACTGTTCTCTTCAGTTGGGTGTAAAAATGACCAAACACTGAGAGGAAGCGATCAGTGGTGACTGTTTTTCAGTTGAGTTAGCTGCATGTGTAAAAAATAAAAGTACCATTACATAGCCTGTCATGGTTTACATTTAGGTTTTAACACTGCCAGCTGTGGACTTCTGGGAAGTGTCTGGGAGGCCCAGCTGTGGTCTTGGGCTAAAAGCTGTCATGTCCACAAGAAGTGTAAAGGCCCTGACACACCAACCCGATAATCGTCCGTCAGACAGTCCGGCGAGGTCAGTGACTCGAGTCTGTTCAGCGTGTTCCGTGCCATCATCCGTTGGAGGGGCCATTGGCCTTCATTTTGGCCGATTTGACATGTTGAACGGCGGGCAGTCTGACTTAATGACCAATCTGATCTCAATGACGAGCGGGACGAGCGTGACAACGCCTCTCAAAATCTGACGAAAATCTTTTAAACTGACCTTTGTCTATCTGAAATGAAGACAGATTCAGCAACTGCATGGCCTATTTCTTGCTTAAAATGTTTTCAGAAACACGTTTCGGTGAACTATCTTTGTAAAATATGAGATCGTATTCCGAACGAGCCACCATTTTGAAATTCGGGAGAAGCCAGACCCACGTGACGCATTCGTCCAATCAGCTGCCACTTTTCATTTTTGGGCGACATTTCAGATTAGCACCGTCTGCTGTTATGGAGACGTATTACGTCTCGCGCACGCACAGAACATACGCTCAAGTCAGCGTCGCTTCGGTGTGTTCCGAGGCAATTTTTGGATTGGTGTGTCAGGGCCTTTAGACTCTTATCTAGTAGATTTTAGCATATATGTATATATATATATATATATATATATATATATATATGTATATATATATATATATATATATATATATATATATATAATTAGTTGATAGGAGAGAGAGGTAATGAAGTTTGATTGGTGGGCTTTGGGTTTTCACTTCTCATACATAATGATGGGAATCATTTGTTTTCTGTAGCCTGTTTTTTCTGTATTCTAAAAGATGAACACAGCAATCTGTGTTGACTTAAACTGAAAACTGAGTTTGTGTGAGGCTCAGGAAAGAGGGAAGGCAGAATGTGGACATAGCTGAGCAGTCTCATCAGTGGGACTGACAATCGGACAGGCCAGCTGCTGTCCCGCTGCAAGGAGGGAGGAGGAGGAGGGGAGGAAAGAGGATGACAGGGATGTGTGTGTGTGTGTGTGTGTGTGTGTGTGTGTCTGTCTGTCTATCTGTCTGTCTTTTTGTGCGTGATTTGAAGTCACTGTGTCGCCGTCATCTCTTTTGTGGGAGTCCCACATTCTGCGGGTCTTTGTCGGTGCCTCTTGCAGCGGGGCGGCTTGACAGGCTGTGAATGGCCATCCCTGCTGTGCAGCGGCGGCCTGCTGCGTGAAGTCAAACCTTCAACAGCTCTTATTAGTGTCAGCGGCTCACAGACATGAGGGGCCTCCGGCATGAGCGATGGTGTGCATGTGTTTATTCCTTTACTTTTTCCTTCATCATTTTTACTCAAGCCTATCTTGATGTTTGGGAAAAAAACGTTTATCTCTCCTGTAGAATGATTGAATTGAACTGGGGGGACAGAGACACCGGAGGTCTGTGAAATAATGTGCGTGCGTGCGTGCGTGCGTGTGTGTGCGTGCGTGCGTGGCAACATCAAATGCCTCCTCCACCCTGTCCTCCCTCCTCTCCTTTCATGGCTGACAGTGATTAATGATCCTCAGCTGTCAGGTACATTACTCAGTATGCTTCTTCTTCTTCCTCTTCTTCTTCTTCTTCTTCTTCTTCTTCTTCTTCTTCTTCTTCTTCTTCTTCTCTTCATACGTTTTACTTAGTTCTGTAGGACCTGATGGGGTCTCATGAGAGGACAGCATGTGGACACCACTGGACATAAAAGACGACCAGAAACAGTGAAAGATTGATAGACAGAAAGAAACCCTAAACCCTTCTCCCTCTCTCTCTCTCTCTCTCTCTCTCTCTCTCTCTCACTCTCTCACTCTCTCACTCTCTCACTCTCTCACTCTCTCACTCTCTCTCTCTCTCTCTCTCTCACTCTCTCTCTCTCTCTCTCTCTCTCTCTATCAGGAGGGGAGAATAACCAGAAAAGACCTTTCACAACCGACCTTCTGATGAAAAGAATAATACCACTAATGAAAGGCAAGAAACAGGAACGTGAGCCAGAATATATTCACTGGTCTGTGTGTGTGTGTGTGTGTGTGTGTGTGTGTGTGTGTGTCTGTGTATGTGTGTGTGTGTGTGTGTGTGTGTGTGTGTGTGTGTGTGTGTGTGTGTGTGTGTGTGTGTGTGTGTGTGCGTGTGTGTGTGTGTGTGCGTGTGCGTGTGCGTGTGTGTGTGTGTGTGTGCGTGCATGTGTGTTTTTACATGTGTGTACGAGTGCGAGCCATGAATGTGCCATGCGAAGGCGTTTGAAAGAGGCCAGACGTTGGGTGTCAGGCATTGCTGACACCCCCTCTCCTCCCACCGCACCCAGCCCGATGATGGATGATGGCGAATGAGAAGTTTCCTCTCCTGGACTGCCGACTGCAGCCGGCTGCCGTCAGAGGACCGGCCATCTGCTTTCCATTGCAGGGGCCGGCGGGGGCCCGGGGTTTTGGCTGCGCTGGCAGAGACAGCCAGGCCTGGAGGCAGGGTGGGCTGCAGAGAAATGAACAACCCTCTGAAACTGACAAATGAAACAAATAATGTTTGTTTTCAACTGAACTGGAATCGTGATTAATCAGTCTGGATCAATTTAGTGTTGGAGCTCCTGTAATGATTATTCCTAAGACTGGAATGTGTATTTTCATTCAACATCCAAAGTTATTTCAAGTCTGAAGTAGGGGTGCACAATATAATGTGTTTTAATCGCCATCACGATATCAACTGGCGCAATAAACACATGGCAAAAGGCTGCGACATATCGCAAAAGGCACTACACGATTTTTATGTGTTGGTTGAAAGAAATTATCAGTAGAAAACTGCACTTTAAAATGAAACTTTTTAGTGGTGCCTTTTTATATTCAATTCAGTGTTCAATTAAGTCAAGTTCTTAACCCTCCTGTTAGTTGTCCTCGGGTCAAATTTGACCCATTTTCAAAAAGTTTCTATAACAGAAATTTGGGTTTCTTTCATCCAAACTTTCAAAAGAAATAACGTGGATGGTTCCCTACGACGCTCTTCACAAGTAAATTAAATGATCAGCTCACTACTTTCATTGAATTTGGATGTTTAATTCAATTTTCTAGCATTTGAAAAAAAAATTATAAAAGAACATCAGAAAAAGTGTCGCAAAATGCGGCAAAAACCTCAGAAAAAGTGAAAAAAACTTGGAAAAAAGTGACTGAAACATCAAAACATTTCCAAAACATCAGGAAAAGCGACAAAAGTGTCAAATTTTATTTTTTACATTTTTAGACAAATTTGCACAGTCGACGGGAAGACAACATAAGTTCTTAAGTTCAATGAAAGAATGTCGTAAATGATTCCCTTTCTTTTCTAGCAAGCAATTTGTTGTATTTTGGCAGAATACTTAAAGCAGCCGAAGGCAGAACTGAGAACAATTTAATATCTGTTTTTTTTTTTATTGCAAGGGATATCGTTATGGCGATGTTCAACAATGTTATTGCACATCGCTTATTTTCTTCGTATTGTGCAGCCCTAGTCTGAAACATGAAGAATTTCAAGCAAGTTACTATTTCATCTGATCATATTTCACGTGGAACTAACTCTTCTGACATGTATAATGTGATTTATGTGTCTCTAAAAGCAGAGGTGTACTTTGAGATGACTTTTCACATCCTGCGTATTGGCAGCATTTTGAAGAAACCCAATTGTCCTTAGCTGTTGTCGATGCAGTGTTTCTCCTACTGTAGGTTGACCGCTTTGGCACCGATCTCAATTTAACAATTTAAAGTTTTAAATCCAGATGACGCACTCTTAACATCAGCATGAATTGGATCAGTGCAACAAGGCGGGCCTGCTTGGTTCTCCAGGGGAATGATTGTAAAGATTTACAAAGAATATGTTTACAGCATTTCCTCTCTAACTGGGACATTTTGGGACCGATTGGTGGGATTGCTGTGGACGAAGTACACACGGCGATACACTGGTAAGAGCAAATTACGTTTAACCATGTATCCAAGTTCCTTCCCGTTACTATTTTGCAGAGCCACCATCGCTGCTTCCGGAGCTTAGCGCCACCCTAGACGATTGTGATTGGTTTAAAGAAATGCAGTGTTTTTTTCCCCCCTATCCCAGAATGTATGTGTGGTGTAGCCAGACCTTACTCCACAGCGCTGTGGAGATCTGGTCTGGCAATGCGAGACTAGCAGGACCATGATGATCAGTGTGCATCTACGTACTGTCAAAAGCAACTAGGGAGAGAGGCAGATTCACACTGATTCATCCAACCTCACACCAACTTCATAGCTTTGCCATGTTGTGGAATGTCAGAGATTTACCAACAGGGCTGGAAAGTACAGATTCACACAGACGATTTTAATTAGAGTCCATCCCGTGTCGAGCCAAGCCACCGCTTGTATGTCAGTTCTGATTTATAAACCCGGGAGGTATTAACTCTGCAGGAGAGGAGAAAGATCACTGGCAGCACAGAGGAGGGAAATCATAACACAGAATGGGAAAAGAGAGAGAGGGGTCAATAATCCCTTAGCTTTGCTCTCCACGAACACACTGACATACAGATGCAGTGCAATCATAAAATCAAACTAGTTGAACAGATGGTTACCATGACATCACAGTTTTACATGTCATATTTGTATTGTGTTATTTCATTGTGTTTAGATGTTTTGGCTCTACTGTGCGTGCCAATTTAATACGCCTGTGATGCAAACTGAGTTAAAGTGAAACTGAAAGATGGAAACAAAGGACTAATAGAAGGAGGGCGAGAGAGAGAGAGTTGAGGCCACACAACCACAAATCAAGAACATGTGAACATCTCTTTTTCTTAGTCTGTCTCTGTAAATATTATTTCACGTTACTGAATATGACCTTATCCATTTGGTACATGCTTTTATGCAAAGAGTCTTAAAGTCGAAGTAGAGCGCACACTTCAGACTCTCAGCCAGGACATCCTATAGCTTGGAGTGTGAGGAGTGTATAGTTATATAGTTGTATAGTTATATCTTTATCACTATATAGTTATAGTTACATATTTAATATATTGTCATAGTGAAATTGTTAAAGTTCTGAAAAATTGAATATTGATATTATCTGTTTCCCACCTTGTTAAGTCATTGTTGGTAATTATTGTGAGAAATCATTAACGTGATCAGTGTCTTCACATAGATGAGTATCATTAATCATTAATAATCATATATAACTAAAGGCAAACTGAGCAAATTTGTTATTTCAGAAGAGTGTATCAAACTGGTAGCCCTCCGTATGACTCAGTACCCATGAAGTAGCTCATGTGTTTCAAAAAGGTTGGTGACCCCTGGGTTAGATGTTGTTACAGCTGTATTGTTATGTATTTATATCATCACTGTATATAGATGAGTGTGATCCAGCTGTTTTGTGTGTTGTATTTTTAAATGTGACAAAATAAAAGGCCTTCCATTGTTATCAGGTATTATTTCACTTTATGTCACTATTGCTAAACCAAAATGTATGCTGGGATCAGTGTTGGGGTAGTTACTCAAAAAAGTAATAGATTACACATTGCTAGTTACTTAGTTAAAGTAATGCCTTACTTTACTATATTACTCACTGCTGAAAGTAACTAGTTACACTACTAGTTACATAACTAGATACACCATAACTTACTTGCCAAATAACAATGTAAAGTTAAACCACATATACCCAGATCAACACAAACCCTTATTATGATATGGACATCCACTAGATCACTCTTTTATGCTCTTAAATACCACAAAGTTGGGAACATCAGCACAAAATTTCACAAGATTTACTTGCGTCCGTCAGCTCTTCATAACCTGTATTGTGTCCAGGATGTTTCAGAAAGACAGATTCCACTGTCATAACAGGCAACATTTCCTCCACTATGTATGCTGTCATAACCCCATTTATCTCTGCTTTGTTTACCTGCTGTTGAAAATCAAGTCGTGGCTGCTTGGCTGGTGTTGGCATCATGCTCTTTTCATCCGCGTCTCAGGGTCCGGGGGACTTTAGCAACTAGCTTAGATTGATTGGATGTTGTGTTCGTGGCGGTGGACAGGTACTTGTGACCTGGGCACAATTTACACTTTACAATCAAGTTTTTGTCCTTTTGCGCAACTAATTTGAAGTAATGGGCATACCACCACCCCCCAAAAGACGTCTTAAGCGGTGGCTCTGCCATATTTGTTTCGTCTACTCAGACAAGTGTTATGGTGTTACGCAAACACGCACGAAAACCGGACATTTGATGTGTTATTCTCTCCTCCCGTTATGCAGATAGTTGAAGAACCAGTAACGCAAGTAACGCAATCATTATTTGATAAGTAGCTGTAATGTGATTACTGAGTTATTAACAGTAATGCGATACATTACTGTGTTACAGACAAATGTAATCTGATTACAGTAACGCGTTACCCCCAACACTTGCTGAGATACATCAAGCGTGTGCATTCAAATCATCCAAGTGGAGATAATGAAATATTAGATTTTTTTTTTTAAATGATTTGCCTTTACAATGAGACGTTATTAGTCCCAGTGGAATGTGTGATATATTAATATAAACCAATCAGAAGAAAGGAAGGGCACGCCGACATTTCGCTGAGTCATAGCCATGGTTTTGTAATGTCATGGGGAAAACGCTACCAGGCGAATCTCCGTTTCCACAAAAAACATCAATGATCATCGCAGGGTTTCTCTGGTATCCCCATCCCACTCCTTTCATCCTCCACTCCCACACACATCCTCTCCTCTCTCTTTCGCCTCTTTGTTTCTGCTGTTTGTCTCGCGCACTGTATTCTCCAATGCCCTCTTCTTCTTTTTTTTTTAAGGAGAGTGGGCTTTCCACTTCCTTCTGCTTTTGCTCTTTATTTAGACTTAAGAAATGGCTGGGAGCCGAGTGTTGTGATTCATGCCCAGGCAGCGAGGGTAGCTGTTGAGTGGTGATAATACTTAGATCAGGCTGTTCTCATGAACCATTCGTACATATAGCTACGAAAAGCAAAGCAATAATTCGTATGTGTTCCACGTATTTATTGCTGTATGCACCACAGTGACTGCTGCTGTAAAAGACTGCTTGTGGTCCACGTATGGAGAGGGTTGGAGTGGTCATAAACACAGGGCTTTCAAGCGGGGGAGTGGAGTTTGCGTCCTGGTTACCACTCGAGTGCTACTTAAAGGACAATTCCGGCGCAAAATGAACCTATTTGAGCTATGTTACTAGTGCACAGCGTTCGTGGTTCGACTGGTCATGACTGTTTTCCCAAGATGGCGCCTGCCTGTATACGCTAACGGTAACATCTTTATAAACTATCTTTTAATAAACTGTCTGTACCCTTACTCAATGCTTTGGTTTACATGTAGGGACCCTCGTTATGCTACCGTTGACGTGTGGTGCTATTTTGAGCCTTGTTAGTGGTGTAGAAATAGTGATTTACCCTCTGCCCCGAAGGCTAGCGTTACAAGCTAATCACCGGTGTCTGTAGCTTGTTTCAAGCTACAGACACATTTGATTAGCATGAAAACATATCCCAGAGAACAGTCGACTCGGTACACGTGTCATTAAACCCTAGGTTCATTTTGCGCCGGAATTGTCCTTTAAGGGAATCCGCTTTTTAATCCAAATCACAATGTTTTTTCTAATCTTAACTAGTCGTTTTGATTCCTGAACTTAACTGTCGTTGCCCATAACAGTCACTTTTTGTCAGCTAAACTCAACTGCAACGGCCGCTAAAACCTCTGTACCCGGCTCCCAGTAACCTTTTCTCAGCTAAATTTAACTGTAAATCAACTGCTGCTTTTATCATACAGACACACATGTACATGTTTACTTTTCTTTTTATCAGGATTTTATGTTGATTAGGCGTCTTACCCTTACTGCACATATTATGACGACTATTATGACGTGTTGTACAACGGGCAGTGTGCAATTTTGTTGGCTAGTAGCAGTCTCTGCATGCAACATGAGCATGTCCATGCAAGCGACTCGGACTCGAGTCTGACTCAAGACTCTATTCTCTGGACTCGTGATTTGACTTTTTTTTTACTTTTACTTGGACTCAAGGATATATAAAATTGGACTTGACGTTGGATGAAGTTTCTGACTAAATAGGTTATACAAATTTGATATAAAATTTTACACTTTTCCTGTTTCGGGCTTCAAGACTGGCCGGGAAGCAGCTGGGGAGACGTTCCATCCAGGCCTGATGTTCTTTTGGGGGTAACACCCTTTACAACACCGACAGTATTGACAAAAGATGAAGCCACCATGTCTTGAGAAGCTTCTTGTTTATTGTTAACTGTTAACTCACTTTACATCGTCTTTGGGATCTCTTTATTTCCTCACAGCCACACATAGGCTACGCTTCTCAGTCAGACACCGCTACCGCTTGCTCTCCTTGCTTTACGACACACTCACTGACATTACTCAATTTTACGAACATTTTCGTATGATATTTTACGAACCCTGGTCATGAGAATACGTTGCTTAGGTCGATCCTCCATAATAACAAATAAAAGAGTTTACTCCTTTACACATCCCTGATTTGAGGGAAATCTTTGTAAACTTTCAGAATATTTACACAATCTCCACCATATCCTCCAACTCTCTTGACCCGTTGCTAAATGTCTTTCTATCACACTGCTGGCCAATAAGCATCGACATTAGAAGTCTCAGCAATGTGTGGGTCGTGGTATGTGTGTGTAGGTGTGTATATGGGTCACTGACTGATGAGTGAAGGGTTTTCATGAAGTCATTAGTCGCCTGCCAGTTTTCTGACATCTCTCTCTCCCTGTGTCTTCTCCTTTGTGCTCTCCATCACTCCCGTCTTTTTACCACCGGCACCTGTCTTTCACTGGGGTGCATGTGTGTGTGTGTGTGTGTGTGTGTGTGTGTGTGTGTGTGTGTGTGTGTGTGTGTGTGTGTGTGTGTGTGTGTGTGTGTGTGTGTGTGTGTGTGTGTGTTCTTTTTTATCTGTGTGTTTTCCTGCGTTCACACACTTCCAGTCGAACATGCACTCAGCCGCACGCCGATCGATCGGGGTCCGGACCGACAGGGAAAGAGGTGGGAGTTGGCATTGATAAGGCAGTAAATAAAGTGATTGGCAGGATCAATGGAGACCCCATGGGAACAATGAGCATTTTTGCCTGCTGGTCTGTCTTTCTGTCTCTGTCTGTCGGTCTGGGGTAGCGGAGGGGTTGGGTGTAATGGGAGACAGAGACAGAGTGCGTGCACAAGCAGAATGTAATACATAATAGAGCTGGCCACAGCCTCTGTTGCTGCTCTCCGCCTCATCCATCCATATGACAGGACAATGGAACAGCATGGCACAATAGTGAGCACTGGCTCCCATTGTGAGGACAGTCAAAGCACTGGGACACCATTCATGTACTGGAGTAGATCATTCACTACCTCAGACCTACTTTCTTTTTTACAGTCAAGCTTTTATAGAATTTATTTTGACAATGTTCTGATTTGTCTGTATTGGTTATTTGTGTTTTTTTTTAATGTACATCATGTGAATGGACTGGCGAATGTTTTAAAATTGCTCATGTATATCAGGGGTCGGCAACCTTTTTTAATATGGAGTGCTATTTTAAAATGTTCTTCTTAATCAGTGTGCCATATACTGACCCCTTTCAGGCAGTATTATTTTTTTCCATCGCGCTGCATTCTGTGAAGAAGGCAACTACTAGCCAATCAGAGGCAGAGTAGGGCGGGTCTTCCTGGAATGTGGTTGGGAAAGAGTCAAACCACTGTAAATAATGTGCTCCTCATTTGGCATGCGGATACATTTCCAAGAAAAATCTCTTGCACACTTTTTGCTATTGTGCCATCGGTTGAGCTACCGCGTGCCACTGGATGCATTATATTAACTGGATTCCAAATCACAAAATGACGCCTGTCAGGGGCAGTTCTAGGCCATTTCAAATGGAGGGGCCAGACTGGGGCCACATGCAATTTTAGGAGTATCAGATATATATAAGTGTGACATACCACTAATCCTCCATAACTTTGGTTCTACAAAAGACATTTACGTTTACATTTACATTTATCACTGCATATGAATAATATTCCATCTTTGGGGATAAAGGTTTGGTTAAAAATGTATGAAAATATTTGCCACAGTTAGGGGGGGGGGGGGGGGGGGGCACTGGCCACCCTTGGCCCCCACCTAGAACCACCACGCCACGCCTATTCAGTTCAATGGAGTTGTTTGTCTGGCGCACACGCCAAAAACATTTCTAAACTTCCAGGTGCGAGTTCCCGCTCGGCCCAGAGACTTTACATTGTGGTGACGTCACAGGTTGTTAAATCGCTTTTCTCGGCTTGAGGAAGGTTTCATAATTATAAAAAGTCCATGGATTAACTTCAGAATAGCAAGAGTCACAAAAAACCTTGTTTGCAGTTTGAGATGAACTGGCAGCAGTTTCACAGGCGTCTCTTTAACAATGGTGGCCTATGTAGAAAACCTTTTATGGGTGGCAGGGGGATTTCTTGTTGCAATACAACAAAAGCGGAAAGTTGAGCGCTGTTCCTGGGGGGCTGTAGCCTGGTTGACACCAGACCCTTCTCAGTTGTAACTGAGAGCGGGTCTGGGGAAGGTTCATTCACAGCCCATTTCCAAAGGGGCGTCACCAACGGACGCCGCTCAAATGCCTTTGGGCGCAATTGGATAGTCCTTCAAACAATCAGACCAACGATCTGCGTGACGTAGCAGCGACAGCGGCATCAACGGGTTGCTGCGCTTCGGTGGCCGGCTTGTTGAATGTAAACAAAAAGCTGCTTGCCGTCGCTGCGCTGTCGTCATCATTTAAAGCCTCAACGGTTGTGATTGATGCCTCGATTTGGAAAAATTGGAAATGGGCTTGACCAGACTGACTTGCAGAGCAAATCTCAAATTTGCCGGAAGTTCGTCAGGGTTTTCCCAGGCTAGGGGGGCTGATGTATATCCAGTCAAATTCAACATCTCCAACTACAGCCCTTAAATAGAGTTAAATCAATACTTCTTGGACCAACCCTGTCTCCCCGACATTACTTGAATGTTATATAAATACATTTTGGAAATGTAATCTTCCAATGGAAATGTTTGGTGGCAACATTCTTTTCCAATGAAAGGAGTTACCATATGCTACCAGTCGGACATGCATTTTTGGTACACATTGAAATTGCATGGAGGCGGTCAGGGTGGATGGTGAGCATACATGTAAAAGGACTGTATTTGTATAGCTCTTTTCTAGTCTTAACGACTACTCAAAATGTTTTAACACAGTACCATTCACACACTGTGGCCGAGGCTGCCGTACAAGGTGCCACCTGCTCATCAGATAAATAATCACACACATTTACACTCTGATGGCGCAGCATCGGGAGCAATTTGGGGTTCAGAGTCTTGCCCAGGAACACTTTGACATAGGACTGCAGGGCCGGGCTTCCAGCCTTCCGATTGGTAGGCGACCAGTCTACTACCTGAGCCACAGCCGCCTGTAGTGCAGAACTTTGACATAGTGTGGTTAAGTTTAGTCAACAAAAGCACTTTGGTTAAGGTTTGGAAAGATTTTAGTTCCTGTTTAATGGTATTAAAGTACAAACATGTTGCGGCCCATGCTTGAAGTCACGTTCATCTCTTCTTAATATTTAACCGAGATGATTTTTTTTCTGTTGTGAGTGCCTAACCATAAAGAACGTATAACATGCTTAAGTTGCTTTTAGTGGATGTCATATTGCAAGATCAGATATTGTAGGGAAAACAAATTAGATGCATTAAGGTACTTCTTATTGCAGCACAGTTGTATTGGATTGCATTAGACTGTACATTCTTCCTATCTTCCTGGTATGTCAGTGTAACATGCTGAGATGTCACAATACAGTCACCAAGCTGAAGCCTTCATTTATTGCAAAATCTGTACCTGGATGGATGGATGGATAACAAATGTTTTTTTTCTGCTGTGGTTGCAGAAGCTGCCATTGTGTTTCTTATCTTCAGTCCAACGATAACAAGAGATAGACTCATGCTTATTTTTTTAGCTCAGCTTTCTTTGCCTATTTACTAAATCCAATATCGCCACATGTCTTACAGTCAAAACACCAATAATCCAGTTTCAACAAAAGTTGTCCTTTAGTCCAGAAGACTCTCCTGTATCAGATAACATTCTTGTCCTGTGTCTCCAGTTTCACCTTAAGGACCAGCTACTTTATGAATATGTATTGCATGTATACATAAAGGATTAAGATCTCTCCTTCAGTTCCTCTCCACCTCCTTCCCTTCCTCACTCTCTGTTTTTCCTCTCAGCTGTTCAAATATTGTCTTTCTATTTATACTGAGCTTGGGGAAATATTTACCCTGGGCCACTGAAGCAGGGTGGATATGAATGGGCATCATCTCAGCTTGTCAAATTAGCTGTCGCTCGCTGCCTGCTAATGTCTCTGTAATTGGAAAGGCTGGCAGTGCTGCCGGTCTGACTGCTGCCTTGGCATGGACGTCACGTGTTGCCGCCCGTTGTAGAGGGTTGTGATGCTAGGCCACGACCACTGAGGTCACCTTACAGGGTACATGATATAAGCATAGGGCCGGGCAATATGGCAAAAAATATGATCACAATCATGTTTCCCATATTGATCAATATCGATATTTATCACCTGATATAATTTGATAATGCTGCCAGTTTGAAGACATATTGGATGAGTTGTCACCAGCCTTTTTAAAACTATGAATTTGTATTCATATTCACATGTTCAACAGTTTCCCTACATATTCCAAACCTCACATTTATCTGTCCTTGTCTTTATCATTAAAAATAAAGTAGCATGAAGTCCTGTATGTCCTAATCTTAATCTAGAAAAACATGTATCTTCTTTCCGACATTTACCCCAGAGGGAGCCATGATGGCACAGGTGCCTTTAATAAGTTCAGCTAATGAGGCGGGGTTTGGTCTTGGTGGAGCTAATTGGATACTAGGAAGGTGTGTTCAAGAGCAGACATCCAGGGCTGAATACCATGCAAACCCCACTACATCAGCATTGAAGGGTTGCATGTTTGATCTATGGCGTTTTGCAGTTGACTTCTTGCCTCTTCACAGTATATATTTGATATGCCCCCTGCCGTTTTGGAGAATACTGCGTTGAACAAGGCGTTGAGCATAAACACCTTTGTGCATGTCCATAGCTTGTGCGCTATCTCTGGAGGCCCGTGCCACTGTGTCTCGCCCGAGTACAAACTGTTGTTGAAGGAGTACGTTGATATAAGGCATTCTGTTGCATTCATTTGAAATTTACGGTGGCCGACAGGGGCAAACGCATTGTAACTTAATGAAACACACGCAAATAGACAAAACGCAAGCAAATTAAGAAAACATCTTCATTAATTTGACGACACATGCGCAGCATTTAGTAAACGCGCTGCAAATACACACAACGCAACCAAATACACAAACGCGCTGCAAATACACAAACGCGCTGCAAATAAAGAAACGATGCAAACAGAAAAGCACACAATCCCCGAAAAGCAAAAAAAAACGCTGCATCCAGATGACATGACGGAAGTTCTCCAGGCCTCTAGAGGGAGCGCTAAGTGGAACAGCTTGATTTTCAACTCCACAGAGAGAGAGAGAGAGAGAGAGAGAGAGAGAGAGAGAGAGAGAGCCAGGGCACGTTCAATCTCAGAACGGTGTGTACTTTGAGATCATAGACTGTAAATATTAGGTCTATGTTTGAGATATGTTTTCTCTTGTTTGGTGGGTGTGTCTCTAGTGTATTGGCTCAGGTCACAGGTGATACTCAATCAGCAGAGACATATCTGTAAACTTGTGGTGATGAAAAGGCAGAACTGTTCCACTTAGTGCTCCCCTAGTGGCCTCTGGAGAACTTCTGTTGTAAATGTATAATTTTAATAATATTACATTTAATTTATATAGCGCTTTTCATAGTCTCAAAGTCGCTTAAATTTTAGATATATCATTCAGTCGGTCCGATCCTGCCACGCTTTTTCTCACTTTTTTTTTTTTTTTTTTTTTTACAGAGGCAGAGTTTCCTTCTTTACATATTATATGCTTTGCGTCCTCATATTTATGGACACAGAAAATACACTGAAGAAATGAGACTCTGAAATCTAGAAACTGTGAAGATAATTAAGTGAGAAATATAATGCTGTAATGCACACTGTAAACAATGACTTTAACACAAACGCAAAAGATCCAAAACCATTGAGGTGTCCTCTCCCTGTTGTTTGATGAATGTACAGAATGTACAGTAGCCTCAACAATATAGTTACTGGTCCAGTGAACTAAGACTATATTTAAGGAGGATTGTACAACTGGGATAGGTTTCTGTAATTGTGCAATCCTCCCAAATTGCAGTTCACTGGAGAGAAAACACATTGTGTGCTAAGAATGCCAAATTAAATGCACATGGAAAAGGAACATACATGATCCTTTGTTAAAGAATAAAAAATAAATAAATCAACTACAATAATTAAAGGTGTGTATTGGTCTCTGACCGGTCTGCCATTGTTAGAACCACTAACATGTGTATAGCACTTTATATGTTATCCTTCATCACTGACTTTATTTAAAACACATTTGCAACTGTATGAGCCTTTTCTAATTAGCTCAAGAACTGCCATAAAATATTCACGAAACTTCTAACAACAAGCAGTTTTCATACAATATAACCGTAACAATGACTGTCACATGAATAATTATAGAAATAATGGCCACAACTTTAAATAATAGCAGTGCTTAACTGAAAAGCAATATGCACCTGTTGTATTTCTAGCTGCGCAGAATAAATCACCATGGTATGGTGCCTCGGCTTTTGTGCAACCAAGTCAATGCTAAATTCATCCAGGATAACTGGAATATCCCGGCTTAATCCCTTATCCTGGTTTTGTGTAATACCCCTCTGGTCATTTAATGCTTTCCTGGAGTTATATTCCCCTCAGTGACTGTTTACATTTGTTAATTTCCTTTTGTGATATAGAGTTTTGGTGAGCTATGCTATGTACGTGTGTCTTCGCAGGGCAAAACAGGGAACCACTTTTGTATGCGTAAATTGTTGCATATTGAACAACATTTCGAAACACCGAATACTTGAGTCTATTAATCGTGTTTTTCGTTTTTTCAGATTTAAAAAAAGAGACAGATTCAATTAAATTTCTATTGTGTCATGTGTTTTTCAATCCATATTTCATACCAACTGTGTCTCAAACACAAACATGTGAGGTGCAAGTACACTCATGTCATGAATAATTCAAAAGCCCCATATGGAACATGTAGCAAACAGGACCCAGAGGAAATAAAGCACAAGCGGGTGTTTACCCTTTTGAAGAGAGCAGGCAGTAAAACAGTGATGGA